>CM035797.1:33051610-33072733 GCA_020466265.1 Siphamia tubifer
AAAGATGTCACTTTGGGCCCCACCACCAGTGTGTGTGTGTGTGTGTGTGTGTGGGGGGGGGGGGGGGGGGGGGGGGGGGGGCAGATATTTTGAGCACCAATTATGTATTTTCCTGCATTCTTGTGAATCTTTATCCACTAATTTGTGCATTTTTCTGCATTCATTTATAGTGGAAATGTATTTATGTAAACATACAGTGTATATAGTAATACTGCATATGAAATAGACTGATACTATTTTATAATAAATATACTGAAGGTTTGAAGTTTTGCAATCTAAATTAATTTTTAATAAGATTCTCAAAGGAAACGTTCACAATAATTACTTAAAAGAAATGTTTTTACTTAAGTTAAATATACTACAGTATACATGAACCAGAATTAAAATAAATTAACATCATGTATAGAATAATATAACAAACAAAATGAACAGCAGATTTTGTCCCCATTGGACATAAAAATGCTGTTCGTCTGTGCGTCCGTCCATCTGGGAACACTGTACTCACAATAATTTTTGACAGCTTTAATGGAGGATCACCAAACTCACACCACAGATGCCTCTCATGAAGACCTTGGTCAAGATAAGATAAGATAAGATAAGATAAGATAAGATAGACTTTATTGATCTCACAATGGGGAAATTCACATGTTACAGTAGCAGCTATGTGGAGCAATAGAGGGACAGCAACAGAAGAAAACATATAGATAATTAAATAGTATATGTACACAAACACAGATATTGAGAAAAAGAAAAAAAGACTAAAATATGCTATGTACACTATACGAAAGTATGCGGGATTGAAAAAATAATATACAGAAGGAATAAAAACTATGTGGAGATGATAAATAAGAATAACAGTGTATATATATATATATATATATATATATGTGTGTGTGTGTGTGTGTGTGTATTAATTGCACATAATATAAAAGAGGAATTAGTTCAATGATACTTATTGACCTTCAGGATATTTGTTTATTCGACTTTTCCTCCAGTGAAATTACTACACACTTCTGATGGGAATTTAACCAAACGCATCCAGACCATGAGACACTAACGTAGCAGCAGAACCTGTCATCTGTTCTAGATAGAACATACAGTGAGATACAGAGACATTGGTTGTATGTTTATATTATTCATGTTTGTGCTGCTCAATAATCCCTTTTCATTTACCTAAATGTGTCCATGTGTGTGTTTGGGCCACATTTGTTTTCTATGGGTAAAAGACAAGGGTTTGCAGAGAGGTGGGAATTTATAGCATTTAATGTTCAGAGCAAATCAATGTTTATTTACAGTGTGGACTGAAGAAAGGTTACAACCATTATTAATCAATCAGTAGTAGATATTTTTCCCTGCATTATTGATCAAATCCTTTGTCTTTAAAATGTCAAATGAAAAACACTATTGATTTTTCTGCAAAATTAAACTGACATATGTTGATTTTTGTTCACTTAACAGTCCAAACCGTACACTATTCAATTTTTTAGACAATAATTAAACCACATCTGGGATTCTGGAACCAGTTCTTTTTTTTTTTTTTCTCCCCATAATTTTGAAATGAATAAAGCATGTATTAATACTAGTCTCAGTGAAACAAAGGTTTCATTAGAGCATTATTAGCCATGGGCCTAATGTGACATATAGGCCAGGATTTAAACCCCTGGGTGGGATAGGATCATGATAAAAGGGTTAAAAGGGAGTTTCAGGCGTCTACTCTTATCATGTTAATTAGTTTTACACCTAAAAAAAAAAAAAAAAAAAAAAAAAGAAATCCCAACACACACCGCTGAGCCGTCTCATTGTGTGTGTTTATAGGTAAGTATTATGAGTGCTATGGGAGTTTGTAGGAGGGTGTATAATAACAGACAGAAGAGAAGCATGGCTGGGAACGTCAAAATAATCTGACGCAGAACACTGGCTTCCTGGTGTCATGGAAAAGGCAAATATCTAAAACATACAGGACACCGGCCCTCAAGGACACCCCAGTTTGACACCCCTGCAATAGTGGGAGTGGTCTAAAGTTGAAACCCTTTAAGATCAAAATGACATGGCATCCAGTGCATTTACATCAGAGTCTGTTTTTGTCATTAATGGGAACTCTAAAGATAAGCAATAATTATTAATTCTATTTAAATTCATGTAGTATTTTACACTGGTCTTTTTGAATTGTTGTTTTGGAGATAAGGGTTGTTTGCATTAAAAAAAAAAAAAAAAAAGAAAAAAAAGTATGAATATTACTAATTTATATCCACGCAAATGACTCATGTGCCAGTTGGTAGTTATTTCCATCATTTGTCATTAACATGCAATATTTTCTGTCATTTTTGCTCCAGTTTAATGTGTATAATCCATTTGTGGGTCTGGTCCATAGAGTAAAAGGCTTTTATCAGAAGCTATGAACGAAAATCTACATCTGAAGTTAAGCAGCAAATCACTGTTTAATTAGAACTGGTAAACTAAGGCTATATTTAAGATAACCTTTCATATTTTCTACTAAGAAATATAAGTAAATGTTCATTAATTTAGTAAAGATGAGAGAAATAATCAGTTGATCACAGTACATACATCAGATCTTTTTATATTTCTAAATATGTACTACTAATATTTACGCACTTTTATTTATTCATTTATTTTTTAATTTTAGAAGATATTATTTCATATATACGTGATGGAAGTAATGATACCATAGATTAGAATATATTAAGATAAGCTAATAGTAATTACGTTTAAGTTATTTGGAATGTATTGTGGTTACAATATGAACTACAATGAATTTCCTAAAAAAAAAAAAAAAACATTTCTTCAATTACATTGCCAGTGTTGTGGAATATAAAGGGCATTTAATCAAATGTATATCACATATTTAAGTCTAAAAAATTAAACAAATAAATAAATCTTGTTTCCAGAACATATTTATCTTAAAGAGTAAGATGTGCTGTTGTTTGTAGCTGTTGGTTTTTCTCAGGTTATTTGTCTTCTCTCCATTGTCCAAAGGGTTAACTAGGTTTTTAAGAGTTTGTTTGTTGCAGCTAAAAACATTGAATTTGAAGCGTACAGAAGTGCTGCATATCCAAAATCCATGAGACTAAGGAAACAAAAAAAACTTTGCAAAGCTGCAAAGTTGTAGATAATACCTTGTTCTCCAAACTTTTAATTACCTATTGCAAGTATTGTTAATATAAATGCATTGTGTGGCTTAATTAGTTTTTAATTTGAATCGAATTTACAGTTACTTGCAGCTTTTAATATTAACCCTCGATGGAACTTATTAAGGAAATTTATGAAAAAAAAATACAAAAGAATGACCTTTGTTTTGACGTGTATTCAGCCCTAATATAAATCTCCTATGCTCACTTTACAAAAAAATGACCTTTCCCCTTATTTTGGGGTATTGTCATTTTTTTTTTTTTTCAATATATTTTTTCATGAATTCTTAATGTAATCAATTGATAAAAGAACAATGGCTTCATTATACATGAATATATTTGATTGAAAAGACCCTTGGAACATTTAATTTTAGAATGATTCTAAAATCACAAAAAAAATACATAAAAATATCATGTTAGTTATAAATTCTGAAAGGTTGATGAACACAAGGTTGAATGGACGACTACAAATGAAACGTGGTTCAAGAGGCGACAATTAAATGTCATTATTTTCATTATTTTCTGAGTGAAGTTGGATTTTTTTACAAACTTTTTAGCTGTTTTTCAGAAGGATTTATAGATTTCTTCATATGAAATGATTAAAATAGTTTAAAAAAAACAGTCTTAGCTACTTAGTAATATATTTTATTGGTGATTTATGTGTGTTTTATAGTTTAAAAATTAACTCACCATCACACTACTCATGCATGTGACCCACATGTGCTCTTGTCTCCCTTTCTTTCTTCCTTGTTGTAGCACGTCAGCAGGATTTTAAATAATTATTACTTCGACAGGATTTTAAGTGATAAATTTATGGTACAATATGATTGGTTAGAGGCTTTTAATCTCACCCAACGTGTGTGTGTGTGTGTGTGTGTGTGTGTGTGTCTGTGTGTGCGCGCGTCTGCAGGGACATATTATGCTATAACTCAATGAATACTTCAGATAGCACCATGAAATTCCATAGGCATATACACATAGCTGATGCAATGATCCATTTAAGTAAAGGTCAAAGGTCAAGTTCACAATTAACTAAAAGTTCAAAATCGCATTATTGGTTATAACTCAAGAACAGAGGGTCACAGAACTTTCAGATTGGTACCAAACGATGCAGAATGAAGATTTCTACCATTCTCATAATGAGTCTGATTACCTATGACCAATAGTTTTTGAGATCTCTGGAGGTCAAAGGTGACATGTTACAAAATGTAACTTCTGTAACACTGTTTGTGTGTGTCAAACATAGACATATCATGCTATAACTTAATCAATACTGGATATATTATCATAATATTACACACACTGACGCATATATATATATATATATAACAAAATTATCAATAATGCAAAGGTCAAAGGTCAAGATCGCATTGAGCAGAAAGGTCAAAATCACATTATTGCCTCTAATTCAAGAACAGGTTGTCATAGAAACTTGAGATTGGCACAAAATAGGGGTGAGATTATAAATGCCATAGTCCCATAGAGGGTTAATTTCTCATTCAGGGCTACAGCCAGGGTTTAGCATTTCTATCCAACTTTAGAAGCACAACTCATCTACCGTCTTCACCCGCTCCAGGATCAACTCATGTCCCAACAACTGTTCGAACCATGGCAAATGCAGCACGGCCAACTCGGTGTCAGGCCGAGTGTACTGCGAGTGTGAGGAGTACTGGAAAGGAGAGGCGTGCAACATCCCGTACTGCAGGGACAACTGTGGCAGCCCCGATCACGGCTACTGTGACCTGACCGGAGAGAAGCTGTGTGTCTGCAACGACAGCTGGCAAGGTAAAAGAGCAGGACGAACAGGACACACACACACACACACACACACACACACACACACACTAATTAGCCAGCTTTAAACAGACATGGCTGAAGTAAATTGACATATTGGGGGAACCTTTAGTCTTGCTGGAATGGAGCCAGAGTAATACGCTTCATGGCCTGGAAAGAATAGAAGACTTTGTATCCCAGAGGTTCATGGGTCATATCAGATACAAGGATTAAAAGTGATGCTTTTTTTTCTTTTTTTTTTCTTATTGTTTCCTGATGGAATTAAAGGAATGATTACTGGGGTTATTTATTCCCAAAGCCTAGACCACATTTCCCATGATGCCTATCACAAAAAGGATGTGCGTACTTTGTGAGTGTACCAAGTGCCTGGGAAAAGTTGACATGACGATTCTGGACGATTGACTAATGATGTAATGTTGAAACATAGTGATTTTTGGGACGAACTTAAGCGTATTTACAGTAAAATAAACCATGCGTATTTGGGATATGTAAATTATGCATGCGTTTTTGGTTGTAGTTGAACATAAAATAGATATTTGCACACTCGAAAATGTGTCCATTTGTACTTACGTGTTGTGTGTCAGAATACGAAAAAAAAAAAATTACATTTACGAAATGTCGTCAGTAGGAATAAGAATTTCTCAGATAGAATAAAGTGGTCAAAAATACATCATCAGCTGCTGTATCCTCTTGTGTCATTTCCCCTCTGCTTTCAATCATAAAGGAAAGGCAGTTTGTTTTTTTTCCATGGATCGAGCCACACTGTGCTATAAGTCACAGATTTTCTAGAAATTCTCGAGTAAAGTTTCCGCCGACGCTGATGGTTTGAATTCCATCTGTTTTCTGTGTTGAATGGATGATGCCTGTGACATGATGACGTAAGCGATGGTGTATTTTTGACCACTTTCTTCCATCTGACAAATTCACATTCCTACTGAAGACAGTGTATTTGTAACTCTTAAATTTTTATGTTGTACCTTTTGACAAATATCAAACACACAACACGGCCTCATTTTAAAGTTTGCAAATATCTATTTTAAGAGACCTATACATATTTCAAATATGCACAGATTACTTTCCTGTGTTAATTTTGTCCTAAAAATCTCTCCATAGAATAATATCATTCTTTTTCTATTAGTGGAAAAAAAACAAAAACAAAACAACAACAAAAACACTGACATATATTTGGCACACAAATATAATATGAGCTAATATAAATCTGTGATTAGTATGTGGTTTTATTTATTACTGTATATTAACATGCAGCTGATGTCTAATAATATTGTACTCCATATATGGTAATTTTTTTGTGTCGTTTTCCAGAAATAATGATCCCTAAATATCTGATAGAATCAAGAAGTTGCCAATTTATATGATAATGTTCAAAATATGTTGCTATTTTTTCACATAAACTCCCATTCAGGGTCATATTAATCAGACTATTGCCTTTGTGTTTAATCTCTATACTCACAGTGTGTGTCTGCACCCATAACTATGCAGAACTGGTCTTTTATGTAATATCATTTTAATCTTAACTCCAGTAAATCGTGCCATTGTGGGTGGGTTAGGCGATCAGGTACTGCCCCCACATGGACCGATAGTGAATACACATATAGAAAGAAATCAATGATAGTAAAACATCTTTTTAGTCCTGATCAATACATCCATCAGTGTTTGGAAAGTCTGGATGATAGATAGATAGATAGATAGATAGATAGATAGATAGATAGATAGATAGATAGATAGATAGATAGATAGATAGATAGATAGATAGATAGATAGATATTATTGATCCTAACCTTGGGAATTGCAGTGCAGTAGCATTACACACATGATAAAAACACAATATAAGAATAAAAACTAATGGAATAGAAGACCAAATACACAATATATTGTTGAATTTTATTACAGCAACAGTTTTATGAACAGCTTTTTTTCACACTAGTCATAGTGGAATGTAAACACCCACCATAGCTCTCTGTTACCTGTATGTGTAATGGATATTTTCCCTTTTTTTTTTTTTTTTTGCAAAGCACTGTGAATTGTGCTCTACAAATGAAGGTGCCTCGTCTTTTCTTGCCAATAATCACACACAGAACATTTGAAAGTGTTACCCATTCATGCAGTATATCTCTAATGTGCACATATATTTAATGCACTGTCACTGGTAGAGACTGAAAACTGAACTGGTAAACAAAAAAAAAAAGTATGAAGTGATGTACGATCAATTTTAAAGTTCGTCTTAAAATCCATCTCTTTACACACTGTATAGGATGTTAATTTTATGTGCATAGATATTTTATCTGATTGATGATTGAATGATTGGTTTTCATTGTGTTTTTATCTTAGTATTTTACCTTTTTGTCACCAAGTATGTTTTATTGTATTTATTTTACTGTACAGAACTTTAGAAATGTTTGTGATTGTTTTAAATTTGTGCCTTATAAAAAATAATGACTTGGATAATATCTCCCAACCCTATTTAATAAACAAATAAATAACAAGGCAATGACTAAATTTGGGTGTGTTTATTACCACAGAACCAATCAAATTATCCAAACCATTTTAGGCTGATATATTGATATATTGATATATTGGAACGTTATCCTAGTGGCTGATTTATTTTCATCAAAAAGCTGGACATATTCCTCATATGAGGCAAAAAAGCCGCCATGATTCATGTTTGCCTGCATGCAGAAATGGAAACTGATTAGGTGTAAAAAAGCAGCTTCCAATAAACGGTACCTTGGCCTTTTCGTGTAAGCGAATATGCACGTGGCATGTGTGATGCTTATTGCCTCCGTACTGTAGCAGCAGGGTGACAGGTTACCAGGCTATATATGAGATAATGAGGGTGCTGATTGGCTCTGTGGTTATGGACTAATGCAAATGTACTCCCACTCTACTGTGGAAATATCCACTGTGCTGCATAGTTGAACATTATTGGAAACAATCACCCAGAAATAATCTTGTCTGCGTTACTAATATATGATCAATTATAAAACACTTGCAGACAACTCTAATCTACATGCCTTAAAATGTCTAATTGCATGTCTAAAATGTCTAATATACATGCCTAAAATGTTTAACTTATATTCCTTAAACTGTTTAATATACATGCCTAAAATGTCTACTCTACATGTCTAACATACATGCCTGAAATATTTAACCTGGATGCCTGAAATGTTTAATTTACATGCCTTAAAATGTCTAATGTACATGTCTAAAAGTTTAACCTAGATGCCTAAACTGTTTAACTTACATGCCTTAAAATTGATAATATACATCCTTAAATTGTTTCACCTACATGCCTAAAATGTTTACTCTGCATGCCTACATTTTTTAAATCTACAGGCTTAAAATATTAATCCACACATTTGTGCTTGACATAACCTATGTGTCGATCATGTGACCTATATCACATGACTGAATGTTTCTCATTAAATACAGCGGTGTGTCATCTTTTGTTTTAATCAACGAAGCCCGGATGAAGGTCACTGGATGAAAACTGGTCGGCTAGTCCGTTTGGAATAAAGGAGTTGTATCATCATCATCATCATCATCATCATCATCATCATCGTCATCGTCATCATGTCCCAGGACCTCCTCTGTCCATTTGTGTGGATTTAGGAAAAAAAAAAGAGAGGGAAAAACATCAAATTAAATAAAACTGTGATAGTATTAAGGGTCTAGTGTGAACATTTAACAACAACCACATTTTTACATTAGTTTTCAATAACAAAATGATTAGACTATCTATAAATGTTGTACCGATTAGCTTCAGTTATACATTTTATTAATCTATAAAAGTTGATATTTAGGGCCAGGACCTCAGATGGTGACATGTCTGACATAAAGTTGTGTTCCTGTGTGTGTGTTTTGTAATGAGTCGGGCTAACCAGGATGCCATGGCAACCCTGCATGTCACAGCGAGAAAAACACGTGATGCTAATGCAGAAGTCCACGTCCTATGTCCTCCCTTTGTCCCTTTCTCCTCGTCTTCATCCCCTCCTCATCCTCGCCATCCGCTCAGAGGATGGTCCATTTGGAGCCAGCTCCCCTTCATGCCTCCCACTCCTCATTTGTTTATGCTTCTCATGTTTGTTTGCAGCGCTCATTTGTAGCAGTTAAACATTAATCAGACCCACCTGCCTCATTAGAAACCCCCTGATGATTTTTGTCCTCTCCCAACTCCTCAATAAGTGAGGGTCACCGAGGTCAATATGCACCGCTGACGGAGGGTGACATCATTTAATTGTTGTTGTGCCATTTCTAAAAGCCTCTTAAATGTCATTAGGGGGTTTTGTCTGTGTTTTGTGTGTTGTATTTTGGTTTTGCTAAGTATTTTACAATGGATATCTTACACTTACCTGGTCTAAAACAAAGGTCTGTGATGCAAACAGTGGTTATTATCATAATTAATCACAACATGATTCAATGAAGACCTGTTAAAACATATATAATATAATATAATATAGTATAATATAGTATAATATAGTATAATATAGTATAATATAATATAATATAATATAATATAATATAGTATAATATAATATAATGTAATGTAATGTAATATAATGTAATATAATATAGTATGATATAATATAATGTAATGTAATATAATATAATATAGTATAATATAATATAATGTAATGTAATATATAATATAATATAATGTAATATAATATAATATAAAGGCCTCTTTTCTTGAATTTTACTCTAAGAATCACCTCTCTCCGTCTGTCCTTGAATGTTTTTTTCATATTATTTCCATTGATTAGAGAAGTAAGATGTATTTGTAGCCATGACCTTTAGTGAGGCAGTAACCTTTAACTAGATCTCTAGCTGGTAATTAAAGGTTCAGTTAGCTCATCCATCCTGCACTAATCAAGCAAACCTGATTAAAAATCTCCACAGGTAATATGTAGGACATCCAATTGATTAGTAACAAACAACTAATAACACAATTTGCTGTTAATAATAACCCTTTTTTCCCATTTCTGAAGACCGAAGCTGAAGCTTGTAATGATGAATATTTAAATGTAAAATCACAGTCCGTGTTGAATAAATACAAAATATATTCAAATTAATACAATGGCAGCTTTTTTGACATTCTATTCTATTGTATTCTATAAGGTTAATCAATTCCATAAATAATTCTATCTTTTTAAATTGGACACAGATTCTTGGCTGTGATTTCTATTCAAAATGTGAAATGTTATTTCTATATAAAGTCATGACCGTCGGTTTATAATGTGTATTTCTGATCAGCACTGGTCTACTGCATTGTTAGATAATTAAATGCAATAATACAGTAAAATCAACTAAAGACCCTAAACATCATTGTAATTATATCTATATCAGATTAAAGGGCAATAATGTCTAGGAATATCAAGAAAAGATTTGTATCAATTAAAATAAGATTATTATTACCATCTCCTTGGTTTTAGGCTGTGTTCAGATCTAGGTTATTTATGTATTCTTATGTTTTATCAGAGTCCTATGATGGTGGTGTTATTGTAAATTTTGACAGTGGTGTTGCTAGTATAGATGTAAAAGGAGGGGGCCGAGGACACACCCCTGTGGTATACCAGTTCTTATGACATGCCACGTTCAAGACCTAGTTGAATGTCATTTGGATGAGTGGGGCGTGTCACTGAGTGGGTGGGATACAGTAGGTCACAAGTGCACATTTAATGTAACCCTCTATGTAGATGACACTTAAAAAACAGTTTAAAAAAATAATACAAGTCTCTGTCCAATAATACTGTATGATACATTTTAAAGAATTTAGAATTTAAATAACTGCACTGTTTTTGATTTTTGTGGGGGTTGAACCACATTTAATTTGTACTCATCCATTCAACCTTATGTTCATTATGTTCATCAACTGTTCAGAATCCATAACAAACATGAATATTTTGTACATACACTGAAGATATCAGTTTTAAATGATAGTACAGTAGCACCATTTAATGGTTTTGCACCAAATCAAAGACAAAAGTTTGGAGTTATTATTATTATTTATATGCTCTTCTATTATATTACTGGTCTGCCCACTGGGAATCAAATCAGGCTGGAAATAGTTCTGTTCAGCTGTGTGTAGAACCACTGAAAAGGTTTTATGTGCACTCTTCTCCTTTATTTTATGTTAATTGATCACTCTATTGTAGTTGAATTATAGGCGTATTTCTTATTGATTATCTTTTATAACTGTAATTGTGTTTTTTAACTTGCCTCTTTTCCATTTTTGTAAAGCACTGAAATGCTCTTTGTATTAACTGCACTATACAAATAAACCGTGCTTTATTATATCTAGTGTTAAACTTCTGCAAGTCATTCCAGTAGAAATGTGCAAATGACTGGAATCCAGTCATTGCTTACGTGACATACTGTGACATAAGCCATTCTGGGTTTTTTTTTTTTTTAATGTGTTTAATATGTCACCTAATCACAGAAATGTACAGTATAGTCTAATTTACATAGCACATTTAAACTGGTTAAAAAAAAAAAAAAAACTCTACAATTTGTACCTAAACATGGTGTAACATTAACAGTCAGTGATAAGAATGTGTTCAACTGAATTATGTTTGACTTATGCTGTGATGAAAACACTGTTAATAGTGATTTTCTGTAATTTGACCACTAGGGGGCACCATCATCACACATTTCACTTTTCCTTCATCACAGGTCCAGACTGTTCTCTGTCCGTTCCCTCCACTGAGGCCTTCTGGATGCTGCCTAGCATCAAGCCTTCAGCTCAGTCCCTGGGTCGGGCGTCCCATCAGGCCCTAGTGCACTCTGGGCTGATGTGGGTGGTGGGAGGTTACTCCTTTAACTACTCCAGCTACCACATGGTCCTCAAGTAAGCATGACACATTCAGCAGAGATTTGAATTTTACAAATTGTTTACACGAAGACGAAAAGATCCTAAAGTGATATTATATTATGGAGACACAAGAGGTGGTTTTTAAATTTTTACACTTTTACACAGTACATCGACTTTTACTTTTAATAAGATAGAATATACTCTTATTTAAAGTGAAACAAATGTGTTAAAACAAGTATTAAAAGAATGCCTAATCTCGCCCCTCGTTTGTGCCAATCTCGAGCCAATAATGTGATTTTGACCTTTGTTCTAAATATGACCTTGACCTTTGACCTTTATTCAAATGAATCATTGCATCTGATGCGCATTAGTTCTATGTATATGTCCATGTAGTTTCATGTTGATACCTCATTGAGTTAGTAAAATTAATATTAAAATATGATGTGCTGTGTGTAAAACTTGTTACATATTTATATTTGAAAGTACTCAGATATTTTAACTCCACAAGAACATTTGACTTTGAAAAAAATAGGTCAACATCACCTGTTTACAGTACACTTCTGCTCCGCGCCAACATGTCTACATGTCCAGCTTCCCTTAAACCTCACACTAAATACATTTGACTTTAAGTTGGATTCAAGATAAAACTACACGGTGGCAACAGCTTCAGTTTTAGGGCGTTTCAAACTCTTTATTCCTAATGTTCACACCTTTCCACAAATGTTGTTCACATGTGTGTATTGTGGCCAAAGCCTCCAGCACCAGCACCAACGGGTGTACAAGGGCCAACGACGACGGTGCAGAAGGAATCTGTCATAACCATGGATACCCGTAGAGCAGGGGTGTCAAACTGCGGTCCACGAGGGCCGGGGTCCTGCATGTTTTAGATGTTTCCCTCTTCCATTACACCTGGAGGCCATTGCATCATTATCAGTCTGATGAGGAGCTGATTATTAATTCTTTAAGTGTCAACGCTGATGCATTCTGAATGGATGATTTAGTTTAAATATTCAGAAAAATTCAACAGTTTTACTTTATTTTGTGGGTTAGGGTTAGGGCAAGAGGTGTTTTTTTTTTTTTTTTTTTTTTTTTTATTATTTTATTTCACTATTTTTTTTTTAAATTGCTGTGACCAAATGTCAATAGTAGTTTTCTTCTTTAGCAATTTTTTCCCCCACCAAATTTTCCACATTATTTGTCATTTTGTAAATATTTATTAGTTTTTGTTGCTCATTTTGTTTATTTTTCTACATTTTTAATTTTTTTTTTTATTATTTAGTATTTTTCTTTGATTTGCTCATGTTACAATTATTTTGTTAGTTCTCAGGAGTTAAAGGGTTAAACTGAATCACATGGAAGAGGGAAATATCTAAAACATGCAGGACACCGGCCCTCGAGGACTGGAGTTTGACACCTGTGCCTTAGATAGTGGATACCCGTGGACACCCATGTTACTTTTTCTGAGTGTAAAGTTGGTGCCTATTTTTCAATGCATCATCATTATCATCATCATCATCATGTTCTCTGAAGAATGCATTGACACATTGAATATTAAATGGGCAGATAAATGTACTGCTCTGTCCTTTCCTGTAAACTATATCATCCTTTTTTTTTAAATATTTTTGTCTTCTTCCAGCTACAACCTAGAGACCAGTACCTGGGACGTTGTTCCTGTCACCAATGGACCTCTGTACAGATATGGACACTCTCTGGCTCTGTACCAGGTAGTCCCACTTTCATATTTGACCCACATGACTAATAAACACCAGAACCACAATATGACAAGTGCGACAAAACAGTTGACTTTTATACAATACACGTTAATACAGTTATTGAAAGTGATTAAGATGCAAAACAAAAACATTTATGGTGAGACTTTATAATAGTTACATAATTGTTGTTGTATTTATCTACCTTTGTAGTTGTTGGTTAAACAAAAACCACTGGAAAGAAGCCTGTGATTGGCCTTTAGACATTTTAAAGACAGTCACTAATTAATGTAAAAAAAAATGACTCTTTGATAAATAAATGAATAGAAAAATAAAATAAAATAAAAATAAGAACAAAATGCAGACAAATTAGAAAAAGGAAAGAAAAAAAGAAAGGGAAAAGAAGAAGAAGGAAGGGAAGAAGAAAAGAAAACAAACAAACAAACAAACAAACCTCTATTTGTTACCTACTTTCCTCTCTGCTCATTTGTTGTTGTTTTTTTTTGTATATATGTTGAGTTTAGTACTTCAGTTATTTATTATTGGTATTGTTATTATTGTTATTATTTGTATTATTATCATCATTTTTGTACTATGCACTATATTGCTATAAGATGAATTTAGGTTATTGGGGAAGTGCAGAAGGGGTAGTATTAAATAAGCTTATGCTTCATCCTACTCCTTTTCGGACATGTCATTGTTATTATTATTATTATTATTATTATTATTATTATTATTATTATTATTATTATTATTATTATTATTATTATTGTTGTATGGATTATTGTTGCACTTTGCACATGTTCGAAATAAATCATTCAAATCAAATCAAATCAAATCAATAGGGAAAGTAAATGTAAAATGTAAAACTCTGACATTATCTAGTAACTGCTCCTGCTTTTGGAGGGTGAACGCAGTGATGTGAGGGTCATTTAAGCACACTGGAAACATTTTCTGCAAGACTTGAGCATCATTCATAACACCTCTGTGAAGAAATGAGAACATCAGAGTCAGTGGAGAGTCCCGCACAGATCACTCACTTCACAGCCGCGGCATCAAATAATGTGTCACTGTCCAAATACTGGGACACATGCTTATTCTGTCCACAAGACATCATTTAAAATTGAAGGACAGATAGTTGGATGTTCTGCAATGATTGGATTTGATCCAGAGGTTATTGTGTTAGACCAGAGATCTGTTTTTTTTTTTTTTTATTATTTATTTAACCCGTTAAAACCCAAACATCTACTCATGTCAACTGTTTAATACATGCTAATTCGTTAATCCTATCAATACATGTCAATATATTGTGTAAAATACAGTTTGTCATTTGAAATATGATTTTAGAAGTCCCACAAAAATAGCACTGGGTCTATATGTGTTAATATAAAAACAAGCTTTAACTTCATATACATGCTGAGAACAGATGAAAGAAAGAATTAGACTCTGTCGCTGTGCTTTGTCACCTTCACTAAACCTCTTAGACTGGAACAAAAAGTCGATATGCAAGTTTTATTTTTAACACAGAGTAAAAGATATGACCCAACAACACACTGACTCTTCACCTCTCACCCTATAAACTTCACACTGGTATTTTAAGAGACTTTTTGTTAACCTGGGCAGAATGCTGGGGGGGGGGTTCATACCCCCCCCCTCTGGTTTTGACACCACTATTAGTGTCCCTTAGGATCCACTGATTTTGCTGGGACCCACCTCAGCCAACGCACGCCGGCCACTGTGGGGTTTCTATGAGACCCTCTGACTCACGTGTGCATTAGACTCCTGTGTTTCCAGACAGATATTTTACTGTGATTTTACTGAGTTTTGTTCATGGATCTGACATATGTCAAAGAGCAAGTGATTTAGAAAAAAGAAAAAGCTGAAACTAAAACTACTGGAACAAAATTACAATATTATTTATTGATTTATGTATGAATGTATGTATTTATTTATTTATACTTTATTTTAGTTTATTTTAACTAAGTTAAGTTAATATTTTGTAAGTATTTTTAGTTTTTGTTAATTTTGCTCCGAATTTTGTTGTCTATTTCTACATTTAATATTGTATTTTATTATTTTTCTTCACTTTTGTGCCATTTGTGTCTTATTTTGTTCATGTTACTTACTATTTTGTTTGGTTTATTATACATTTATTTTGTTAATTTTTGACTGGAACTATTAAAGTGTCAGAAGTCAAAGGGTTAAAATTCAAACTCTGATGAAACAGATTTACTTCTCTACTATCTCACTTTTACAATAGCACTTATTTCTGAACCTTCATATCTAATAGAACACAATCACTTCTTGAATACTACTTCCATGATGGAAAAGATTTGTCATCTTCCTCAAACTCATTCATTTGATGGCCTGACCATCTCTGAGCACCAATCCATGATGAGATCCTGTTCGTATTTAAGGTGCACTCTTTCTGGGACAAAGCTGTGACGACCTCTTGAACTCACTCAGTGCATCTATCCACTGGAACATCTCCAGACTATTGTTCAGACTGTATGAAACTTCAACCGAACCATCTCATCTGTTCAAAAACTCATCAGTTCCGCAACTTGTTTATCACATATAGACTCAACTGTTGCATGTCAGAAGTATTATTAGTCTGTATTATTATAGATAATAATGGTGGCAGTTTCATGTGGTCATGTTTTCTCCTTGTCCTGCTGTGTTTCAATTTTGGACAATGACTGAATTTCACCTCCTTTCGTCTTAAAGGAGCTTTTTATTCCCAAGGTTCAGGACATAGTGTTACTATACTATATATAAAGCTTTGTTCCTGTTGCTGTCACTAAGCTGTATATGGACGCTATAGATGTGTCCATACCAATATTTGGATGTTTCTAAAATGTCCATACCAATATTTGAATAGGAAATTATATGACATTTGGGAAACAAAAGGTTACTGTATTTTCTGGACTATAAGGCGACACTTAAAAGACTTTAATTTCCTCCAAAAAACACAGTGTACCTTATATATGGATTCATTCTGTTTGTGCTTAGTGACTGAGAATTTAGACTTTTTTCCTCATAATTTTCTAATTTTTTCTCACAATTTATACTTTTTATCTCACGATTTTTACTATTTTTCTCATGATTTTCACTTTTTTTCCTCATAATTTTCACCTTTTATCTCACAATTTATACTTTTTATCTCACAATGTTTACTATTTTTCTCAAAAAAGTGTTAAAAACTAATTGTATGAACTTTTTTTTATAGACATTATTCCATAAGGGTACATTTTACACACATTTCGTATCTACTAATGACCTTTCTGGAATGCATACCCAAGGGTTAAAATCAGTTTATATCAGTTTTTTTTTTTTTTATTCTTACCCAGGAAAAAAACAAAACAACAAAAAAACATCAACTCCAAACAATATCATGTCACTGAAAGCATCCATTTACAAATATCACCCACACGTCTGTCTGACTTTTTCACGGTGTAGGAGGAAATCTACATGTTCGGTGGGAAACTGGAGACTGGATCAGCCAACGTGACAGATGAATTGTGGGTGTTTAACATCCCCAGACGTACCTGGTCACCGCAGAAACCAGCCCCGCCTCCTCCTTACGCCCTGGAGGGTCACACCCGCTCATGTGGTGGAGCTGGTCGACGGCGAGCCGGTGATGTTGATCTTCTTCGGCTACTCGCCAATCTACAGTTACATCAACAAAGTTCAGGAGTATAACATCAGTAAGTGCACCTGCTGACTCTGCTCTTATTGATTTCTTCCTTTGGGGATTGTTTAATTGCTTTTTATTGATGGAAAGTCAAACACAGGACTCCTCAAATTGTTGACATTTTCCAGAGGGTGTATTCAGTCTTCACAGGCCTTTGTGTTTTAACCCATAAAAGCCCAAACATCCACCAGAAACTAAAGTCATTTACTGATAAGGAATATTTAATGACTATTGATCCACTACTTCTATCAATATATGAAAATAACACTGGTCTACAATTTATTTTTAAAGTGTCTGCTTCAGATATTAACTCATTCACTGCCATTGATGTGTTTTGACGTCAATTCAAATACAAATGAACAGTGTACAGTCCAGGGGTCTGCAACCCTGGGCCTATAGTGCCACTGTCCTGCATGTTTTAGACGTTTTCCTCTTTCACTTGAATACCATTATGAGTCTTCTGCAGAGATTAATGATGATTTGATCATTTGAATCAGGCGTGTTGATCAACCGTCCATAACTATGGGTTAGTTTGTGTCTTTTAATCCTCTGATGAGGTAACAGGGCAGTGCATATCATACCAGCATGCCCCCCCCCCCCCCCCCCAAAAAAAAAAAAAAAAAAGTAAAAAAATAAAATAGTGAATTTACAGTCATGGGCAAAATGACGGCGGTTATTGTAGTAAATGTTGGTAACAGTAAATTTTCGGTTTATTGCCCAAGCCTAATTCCCAGTTCCGATCTTTGACGTAACACAAAACAACAATAGTGGTCCCCCATGGAGGCAAAGTTTATGCAAGTTGTCTATTAAAATAAGGTTTTGCTGTAACCTTACTTATCTACAAATGCTCTGCATAATCAGCAGCCGCTCTAACATTAGCTACTTTGAGTACAATAATAAATGAATACCAAATATGTATCCAAATATACAAATAACTTAACATAAAAGGTCTTAACAGCTTTTTCCTCTTGGATAGAAATGGCTGTAATGGAGCATAAACCCTGAACCATCCACCACACTGGTTCATTTCCATCCAGCTGCCACAGTTACTTGCCCTCGGGGCAGTTTGACCTGACTTTCCTGAACACGACAAAGTCATCAGTGGTGGCTTTGAACTTGTGACACATGAACTCAAACACATGCCTGGAATGCAGCACAATAGTGAGAAGAGGAAGCAGGGGTGAACAGCTTTAACCCTTAGGACTATGATCACACCGGTGGGATCAGATCATGTGACGTCTTTAAAGCACTGGTGTTTCTCTCAGCCTGATTTTTTATTTTATTTTTTTTTATTTTTTTGCACTAAGTAAGCGTAAGCATGGTGTAAAGTAACCAAGTGAAAGTACTTTGTTACTGTACTAAAGTAGATTTTTTTTTAGGTATCTGTACTTTACTTGAGTATTTCTTTTTCTAGTAACGTTTTACTTTTACTCCCTACATTTTTACATGAATATCTGTACTTTATACTCCTTACATTCTCAGATTAGACTTGTTACTTTTTCAAACTAAACAGATGTGACAATACAAAAAAATAAATCACCAGAGGAAACATCAGTTTAGAGGAACTGTGGCTTTATACATTATAGTTATATGACTATTTTCTCACAATTTTGACTTTCTGTCTTACAATTTAGAATTTTTATTTGACAATTTTGACATTTTATCTCACAATTTGGATTTTTTTTTCTTAAAATCATGCATTTTTTAAATCTTATTTGTCTTTTTTTTTTTTTTTTTTTACATCTCATGATAATTTTTTTGATCTCAATAGTGACTTTTTTCCGCCCATTTTTCCTACATTTCTTGCCCATACCCACAAAACTGAGTACAGTGACACTATTAAACACATTATCTACACAGTAACTCACTCATAAATGTTTTTATTTTAGATACATTTGAAAAAAAAAAAATCCTCGTTAAGTAAGGATTATGTTTTTCATGGTGAAAAAAATAATGCAGTTTTACTTTTTACTTTATTACAATTGAGAATTTTTTTTATTTTTTTTTTATTTTTTTACTTTTGCTTAAAGAAAGGCATTGAATCAGTACTTCTACTTTTACCAGAGTATTTTTCACACCAGTAGCTGTACTTCTACTTAAGTACAGAATGTGAGTACTTTGGTTCACTGGTGGCTCATTTATGCTGTTTTGTGTTATAATAATGTAGTGATGCTGTCAACAGGCTGATGTAGGTTAGTTTATAATCACACCATCTGTCATAATAACAAATGTTGGTTCTGCGATTTGACCCAATCTTACAAAGAATGGCTTTAATGAGGGTTTTTTTGTGATATTCTTAATGTACACTAGGGGGAAGTGATGAGTGCAGCTGTGAATGTCACCACTAGATGTCAATAAAAATCCAATTATATGTAAGCCATTAACACCCAGTGCTACTTTTGTACTTTTGTTTTGTCTATTTAATCTGTATTAAGTTTATTACCATCTGTTATAAAACTGTCATCTGTATTTTGCCTTTTTTTGTGAAAATCAGGCATTTTTCTATAATTTATTAAACATGTAGATCACAGGTGTCAAACATAAGGCCAGGGGTCAAATCTGGCCCGCCAAAGTGTACATATTTGGGCCACAGTTGCCTGCATTCTGAACGTAGCCTCAGTGAATATACCAGGAGGCCACATATAGTATAGTTCAGGGTGGTTTATTTATCATTCCAGTTTGTTAAAAAACACAACAGAACAAAACTTGTACTTACGGCCATGTGAGCAAATATGGGAGTGTTAAATATTAAGTGTGAGTGTTAAATAGTCAGTGTCGGTGTTAAATACAGAGTGTTGGTGTTGTGTTAACACCGCATTAATTCAAAACAACACTGTCTGTGGTGCTTTTCTTAAATTAATGTTGTTAAATCAGGGTGTTGTGTTAATATTGGTGTTAAACTAGGGTTTTAAGGTTTTTAATGCACTGGTTTTATTTATTTATTTATTCATTTATTTATCTATTTATTTATTTAATTGTAGATTTATGATCCCATTTACAAAATCTCTCACTCATGTACATATTTTAATTTAAGAAAGTGTTTTTTAAGTTGAGACAAACATAAATTACATTTCATTCGACTGAGTACCTGTCTGGTATAATGTTTGAATGACAATAAAGGAATCTTGAATCTTGAAACAAATCCAGATCCACAGTTCTAGAATGTAGACAAAACTAAATTGGGTCAAGTGTTGTGAGATGTCACAAAACGTTTGCAACGTAAATGGACTGCACTTATATAGTTCTTTTCCTCCTAGATGCTGCTTAAAGCGCTTTACATTAGCTTTAAATTAGCTATACATAAGCTTTACATTAGCTTTGCATTAGCTTTACATAAACTTTACTTTAGCTTTAAATTAGCTATACATAAGCTTTACATTAGCTTTGCATTAGCTTTACATAAACTTTACTTTAGCTTTACATTAGCTTTACATAAGCTTTACATTAGCATTGCATTAGCTTTGCATTAGCTTTACATTAGCTTTACATTAGCTTTACATAAGCTTTACATTAGCTATACATTAGCTATACATTAGCTTTACATTAGATTTACATTAGCTATACATTAGCTTTACATTAGCTATACATTCACACTCATACACTAGTAGGTTCCTAAGGTTCCCTCCGTCCTACTGAGAGACTAAGTCAGGGTTCAGTGTCTTTGCCCAAGGACACTTCAACATGTGGACAGACAGAACTGGGAAGTGAACCTCTGACCCTTCAGTCATTGGACGACCTGCTCTACCAACTGAGCCACAACTGCCCCTAGTTCTTATAATGGAACTAAGAGCAGCTAAAGAACTAAAGAAATAGTTTTTGGTTCGGTTCCGTCATGACACTGCGTAGCCGCCATGTTTGCAGCCTCCTTATTTTCTGTTTACATGTTTATTACAAACTTATTCTCTGCTCCCTCTGGGTCATGCGTCGTAACATTTAGTTTACTTACCATTA
>CM035797.1:33072833-33096076 GCA_020466265.1 Siphamia tubifer
CCTTTGGCAGTACCTCAAAAGCTCCAGCAGATTTGTACTGGTGCAGTCAAATGACTCCATGTAAAGGCCCAACAATAACCCTCATAATTACAATCATACCACAATACTGCAATAATAGAAAGAAAATATTGCAATTACTTCTATTATCCCTGTATTTCACGCCCCCTCCCCTCTTTATTGCATATATTAATATTTGTCATAAGGATAATCTATAAGTACGTGGGTGTCACATATTCATTAAAAACCAGTAAAACCACAGTATTTCACCAACCTTCCACTTCCTACTCTGCTTTATCTGCTATTGAGACTAATTACTCCAACTAAGAAGAAATGGTCTGTAAAAGCCTGGGCCTGTAGCGTTCTAACCCTGGATAAATAAGGTTACGTTGTTCATTATGGACGGAAACATTTTATACATTGAAAAAAATAAAAGCAATTGCAGGAAAGGGTGGGGGGGTAAAATGCTTGGACTCAGACTCATTATAAACGAAGGTGCTTTTGCAGTGGGTTGCATTTATTAAAAGAGACAGGCTTGACCAAATGTGAAACCACTGAAAAGCCCCATCAAACAAATCTAAAGGAAATGTGGTACAGTATGACTCTGCACCGAGATGTTGTTTGACTTTAAACCTAATCACTGTCATCTTTTTTTTTTTTTTTTTTTTTTAAATAGTGCTGTCTGCAATTCCTGTAATAGAATCCCTTTTATCTTCCAGCTCTAACGCTGCACTCAAACCAGAGTCCATTAAATACTGCAGCGCTTTATTACTTTATTACTTTATTACTTTATTATTACAGTTTTGTTACACGTGCAGGTTGTAACCTCTTCATCTTTGAACTCCTCCTCTTCCTCCAGTGGCCTCGTCGTACCAGAGACCAGGGGAAATGAGACGGTCCCAGAGGTGGTGACCACATCTGGCTACGCTCTGCTCCATTTCTTCAGTGACGCCGCCTACAACCTGACCGGCTTTAACATCGCATACTCGTACGTTTATATTTCAGTCTCTTTTTTTTTTTGTTTTGTTTTGTTTTTTTTTGTTGTTTTTTTTTTTGTCTCATAGGCCTCACAAAACTACTTGTTCCAAATCATTTAAAGGGGACACATCATGCAAAATGTTTTTACAGCACAAATATATGTTGTCTGTGTGTGAGGAGAACCTTAAATTATGAACAAAAACCATCCACTCTCCTTTTGTCCTGATCCATTTCTTGTTAAAGCTCCATTTATAATACACTGTTTGGCCCCAAAAAAAAAAAAAAAAAAAAGTGCATGTAGTATTTCACTGCATCACCTTTGGTTTTGAGTAAAAGAGACTTAGACTGGGTTTAACTGAGCAAATAGTCCAGATCCTCCCATTGGGTAAGTACTGCAGTGGTTAATAAGGTTTTATTTAAGCCTAAAACACACATACGACTCTTATCATGTGATTTTCATTGTCCTGCTGCCTTTTAAATCGCCCCCCCATGGTCCATATTTTTTATTTCATATGATACTCACTGCACTTTACAATTTACTCAGAACAGCAGTACATGCAATATATTTAATTTCTGCAAGGTCATTATGTCCTACACGTTTTATTGTCACTGTTTTACTGTAGCCTAGGATCTAGACTGTCCCCAGTGGCCGCAAATGGTATTTGCTACGGGGAGAGTCTAGAAAGTCTAGACGAATTTGTGGGCGGGATAACCGCTGTCTGTCAAGTTTTCTCTTTACACAACGCCACGCTATTGGATGGGTAACCAGTCAGAGCCAACCAATCAGAGCGATGAACATGGAGCAGGTCTAACCATTCCCGGTTCAGCCAGGATTCCGGACTCCTGTACACTATTTGGCACCGGCCGCTTCGTATCTCCTCCGGGTCGCCTTTGCCGAGTTGTGCTGCTCGTATTCCCAGTTTTTCTGCCTCTTGCAACTGGTCATTCATTAGGGCTAAAAGGGGTGACACAACGATCACCAGCGGGTTGTGCAGACCCATGCGTCGTCCCACTAGCGGAGCCAGCTGATAAATCAAACTTTTGCCATACCCGGTGGGCAAAACTCCTACAACGTCCTTTTTTTTTTTTTTTCCAAAAACAGCTTAAGTGCCGTTTTCTGCTCCTCTCGCAGGGAAAACTGTAATTTTAAATCACCTAGCGTTGCTGCCAAAGCCAGCTCGAATGGTTGTCCCTGGTGATGAGCCATGTTGTCTAGCAGCTAGCAACTGGTGTTACGGCAATGTGTGCTAGCTGCTACGTCTCTGCGACTACAACATTACGTGTCGGATTTGTGTCGTCATGAGGCACGGCGGGCTCCAGTCCCGCCCCTCGCGATTTGATTGGCCCGGTACATTTTGGATTTTCAGATCCGAGGCTGTCTAGTCTGTCTCCCGTAGCAAATACCATTTGCGGCCACTGGGGACAGACTAGATCCTAGGCTAGTTTTACTGTGTTCAGAAGTTGTTGGTTTTTTTTTTTTTTTTTATTTCACTTATTTTACCGTACCCTATGTTAATTTTACTCTGAGTGTTTTTGTGTCTGGGCCAAGAGCTGAAATGAAATTTGATTGTGCATTGAATAATGACAATAATAAAGATTCTGATTCTGATATAGTATAGATGAGTAAAGATGAGTACATTTGACGTACAGTGTTGTACTTTTACATAAATTGATGAAAACTGTGCTTTATCTGGCAGGGGCGTCCCATGAAAAGATGTCACTTTGGGCCCCACCACCAGTGTGTGTGTGTGTGTGTGTGGGGGGGGGCAGATATTTTGAGCACCAATTATGTATTTTCCTGCATTCTTGTGAATCTTTATCCACTAATTTGTGCATTTTTCTGCATTCATTTATAGTGGAAATGTATTTATGTAAACATACAGTGTATATAGTAATACTGCATATTAAATAAACTGATACTATTTTATAATAAATATACTGAAGGCCAGGTTTTACAATCTAAATATATTTTTAATAAGATTCTCAAAGGAAACATTCACAATAATTACTTAAAAGAAATGTTTTTACTTAAGTTAAATATACTACAGTATACATGAACCAGAATTAAAATAAATTAACATCATGTATAGAATAATATAACAAACAAAATGAACAGCAGATTTTGTCCCCATTGGACATAAAAATGCTGTTCGTCCGTGCGTCCGTCCATCTGGGAACACTGTACTCACAATAATTTTTTACAGCTTTAATGGAGGATCACCAAACTCATACCACAGATGCCTCTCATGAAGACCTTGGTCAAGATAAGATAAGATAAGATAAGATAAGATAAGATAAGATAAGATAAGATAAGATAAGATAAGATAAGATAAGATAAGATAAGATAAGATAAGATAAGATAAGATAAGATAAGATAGACTTTATTGATCCCACAATGGGGAAATTCACATGTTACAGTAGCAGCTATGTGGAGCAATAGAGGGACAGCAACAGAAGAAAACATATAGATAATTAAATAGTATATGTACACAAACACAGATATTGAGAAAAAGAAAAAAAGACTAAAATATGCTATGCACACTATACAAAAGTATGCGGGATTGAAAAAATAATATACAGAAGGAATAAAAACTATGTGGAGATGATAAATAAGAATAACAGTGTATATATATATATATATATATATATATATATATATATATATGTGTGTGTGTGTATTAATTGCACATAATATAAAAGAGGAATTAGTTCAATGATACTTATTGACCTTCAGGCTATTTGTTTATTGGACTTTTCCTCCAGTGAAATTACTACACACTTCTGATGGGAATTTAACCAAACGCATCCAGACCACGAGACACTAACATAGCAGCAGAACCTGTCATCTGTTCTAGATAGAACATACAGTGAGATACAGAGACATTGGTTGTATGTTTATATTATTCATGTTTGTGCTGCTCAATAATCCCTTTTCATTTACCTAAATGTGTCCATGTGTGTGTTTGGGCCACATTTGTTTTCTATGGGTAAAAGACAAGGGTTTGCAGAGAGGTGGGAATTTATAGCATTTAATGTTCAGAGCGAATCAATGTTTATTTACAGTGTGGACTGAAGAAAGGTTACAACCATTATTAATCAATCAGTAGTAGATATTTTTCCCTGCATTATTGATCAAATCCTTTGTCTTTAAAATGTCAAATGAAAAACACTATTGATTTTTCTGCAAAATTAAACTGACATATGTTGATTTTTGTTCACTTAACAGTCCAAACCGTACACTATTCAATTTTTTAGACAATAATTAAACCACATCTGGGATTCTGGAACCAGTTCTTTTTTTTTTTTTCTCCCCATAATTTTGAAATGAATAAAGCATGTATTAATACTAGTCTCAGTGAAACAAAGGTTTCATTAGAGCATTATTAGCCATGGGCCTAATGTGACATATAGGCCAGGATTTAAACCCCTGGGTGGGATAGGATCATGATAAAAGGGTTAAAAGGGAGTTTCAGGCGTCTCCTCTTATCATGTTAATTAGTTTTACACCTAAAAAAAAAAAAGAAATCCCAACACACGCTGCTGAGCCGTCTCATTGTGTGTGTTTATAGGTAAGTATTATGAGTGCTATGGGAGTTTGTAGGAGGGTGTATAATAACAGACAGAAGAGAAGCATGGCTGGGAACGTCAAAATAATCTGACGCAGAACACTGGCTTCCTGGTGACATGGAAGAGGCAAATATCTAAAACATACAGGACACCGGCCCTCAAGGACACCCCAGTTTGACACCCCTGCAATAGTGGGAGTGGTCTAAAGTTGAAACCCTTTAAGATCAAAATGACATGGCATCCAGTGCATTTACATCAGAGTCTGTTTTTGTCATTAATGGGAACTCTAAAGATAAGCAATAATTATTAATTCTATTTAAATTTATGTAGTATTTTACACTGGTCTTTTTGAATTGTTGTTTTTGAGATAAGGGTTGTTTGCATAAAAAAAAAAAGGAAAAAAAGTATGAATATTACTAATTTATATCCACGCAAATGACTCATGTGCCAGTTGGTAGTTATTTCCACCATTTGTCATTAACATGCAATATTTTCTGTCATTTTTGCTCCAGTTTAATGTGTATAATCCATTTGTGGGTCTGGTCCATAGAGTAAAAGGCTTTTATCAGAAGCTATGAACGAAAATCTACATCTGAAGTTAAGCAGCAAATCACTGTTTAATTAGAACTGGTAAACTAAGGCTATATTTAAGATAACCTTTCATATTTTCTACTAAGAAATATAAGTAAATGTTCATTCATTTAGTAAAGATGAGAGAAATAATCAGTTGATCACAGTACATACATCAGACCTTTTTATATTTCTAAATATGTACTACTAATATTTATGCACTTTTATTTATTCATTTATTTTTTAATTTTAGAAGATATTATTTCATATATACGTGATGGAAGTAATGATACCATAGATTAGAATATATTAAGACAAGCTAATAGTAATTACGTTTAAGTTATTTGGAATATATTGTGGTTACAATATGAACTACAATGAATTTCCTAAAAAAAAAAACAAAACATTTCTTAAATTACATTGCCAGTGTTGTGGAACATAAAGGGCATTTAATCAAATGTATATCACATATTTAAGTCTAAAAAATTAAACAAATAAATAAATCTTGTTTCCAGAACATATTTATCTTAAAGAGTAAGATGTGCTGTTGTTTTTAGCTGTTGGTTTTTCTCAGGTTATTTGTCTTCTCTCCATTGTCCAAAGGGTTAACTAGGTTTTTAAGAGTTTGTTTATTGCAGCGAAAAACATTGAATTTGAAGCGTACAGAAGTGCTGCATATCCAAAATCCATGAGACTAAGGAAACAAAAAAAACTTTGCAAAGCTGCAAAGTTGTAGATAATACCTTGTTCTCCAAACTTTTAATTACCTATTGGAAGTATTGTTAATATAAATGCATTGTGTGGCTTAATTAGTTTTTAATTTGAATCGAATTTACAGTTACTTGCAGCTTTTAATATTAACCCTCGATGGAACTTATTAAGGAAATTTATGAAAAAAAAATAAAAAAGAATGACCTTTGATTTGACGTGTATTCAGCCCTAATATAAATCTCCTATGCTCACTTTACAAAAAATGACCTTTCCCCTTATTTTGGGATATTGTCTTTTTTTTTTTTTAAATATATTTTTCATGAATTCTTAATGTAATCAATTGATAAAAGAACAATGGCTTCATTATACATGAATATATTTGATTGAAAAACGAATGATTCTAAAATCACAAAAAAATACATAAAAATATCATGTTAGTTATAAATTCTGAAAGGTTGATGAACATAAGGTTGAATGGACGATTACAAATGAAACGTGGTTCAAGAGGCGACAATTAAATGTCATTATTTTCATTATTTTCTGAGTGAAGTTGGATTTTTTTACAAACTTTTTAGCTGTTTTTCAGAAGGATTTATAGATTTCTTCATATGAAATGATTAAAATAGTTTAAAAAAAACAGTCTTAGCTACTTAGTAATATATTTTATTGGTGATTTATGTGTGTTTTATAGTTTAAAAATTAACTCACCATCACACTACTCATGCATGTGACCCACATGTGCTCTTGTCTCCCTTTCTTTCTTCCTTGTTGTAGCACGTCAGCAGGATTTTAAATAATTATTACTTCGACAGGATTTTAAGTGATAAATTTATGGTACAATATGATTGGTTAGAGGCTTTTAATCTCACCCAACGTGTGTGTGTGTGTGTGTGTGTGTGTGTGTGTGTGTGTGTGTCTGTGTGTGCGCGCGTCTGCAGGGACATATTATGCTATAACTCAATGAATACTTCAGATAGCACCATGAAATTCCATAGGCATATACACATAGCTGATGCAATGATCCATTTAAGTAAAGGTCAAAGGTCAAGTTCACAATTAACTAAAAGTTCAAAATCGCATTATTGGTTATAACTCAAGAACAGAGGGTCACAGAACTTTCAGATTGGTACCAAACGATGCAGAATGAAGATTTCTACCATTCTCATAATGAGTCTGATTACCTATGACCAATAGTTTTTGAGATCTCTGGAGGTCAAAGGTGACATGTTACAAAATGTAACTTCTGTAACACTGTTTGTGTGTGTCAAACATAGACATATCATGCTATAACTTAATCAATACTGGATATATTATCATAATATTACACACACTGACGCATATATATATATATATATAACAAAATTATCAATAATGCAAAGGTCAAAGGTCAAGATCGCATTGAGCAGAAAGGTCAAAATCACATTATTGCCTCTAATTCAAGAACAGGTTGTCATAGAAACTTGAGATTGGCACAAAATAGGGGTGAGATTATAAATGCCATAGTCCCATAGAGGGTTAATTTCTCATTCAGGGCTACAGCCAGGGTTTAGCATTTCTATCCAACTTTAGAAGCACAACTCATCTACCGTCTTCACCCGCTCCAGGATCAACTCGTGTCCCAACAACTGTTCGAACCATGGCAAATGCAGCACGGCCAACTCGGTGTCAGGCCGAGTGTACTGCGAGTGTGAGGAGTACTGGAAAGGAGAGGCGTGCAACATCCCGTACTGCAGGGACAACTGTGGCAGCCCCGATCACGGCTACTGTGACCTGACCGGAGAGAAGCTGTGTGTCTGCAACGACAGCTGGCAAGGTAAAAGAGCAGGACGAACAGGACACACACACACACACACACACACACACACACACACACTAATTAGCCAGCTTTAAACAGACATGGCTGAAGTAAATTGACATATTGGGGGAACCTTTAGTCTTGCTGGAATGGAGCCAGAGTAATACGCTTCATGGCCTGGAAAGAATAGAAGACTTTGTATCCCAGAGGTTCATGGGTCATATCAGATACAAGGATTAAAAGTGATGCTTTTTTTCTTTTTTTTTTCTTATTGTTTCCTGATGGAATTAAAGGAATGATTACTGGGGTTATTTATTCCCAAAGCCTAGACCACATTTCCCACGATGCCTATCACAAAAAGGATGTGCGTACTTTGTGAGTGTACCAAGTGCCTGGGAAAAGTTGACACAACGATTCTGGACGATTTGACTAATGATGTAATGTTGAAACAGTGATTTTTGGGACGAACTTAAGCGTATTTACAGTAAAATAAACCATGCGTATTTGGGATATGTAAATTATGCATGCGTTTTTGGTTGTAGTTGAGCATAAAATAGATATTTGCACACTCGAAAATGTGTCCATTTGTACTTACGTGTTGTGTGTCAGAATACGAAAAAAAAAAAATTACATTTACGAAATGTCGTCAGTAGGAATAAGAATTTCTCAGATAGAATAAAGTGGTCAAAAATACATCATCAGCTTTTGTATACTCTTGTGTCATTTCCCCTCTGCTTTCAATCATAAAGGAAAGGCAGTTTGTTTTTTTCCATGGGTCGAGCCACACTGTGTTATAAGTCACAGATTTTCTAGAAATTCTCGAGTAAAGTTTCCGCCGACGCTGATGGTTTGAATTCCATCTGTTTTCTGTGTTGAATGGATGATGCCTGTGACATGATGATGTAAGCGATGATGTATTTTTGACCACTTTCTTCCATCTGACAAATTCACATTCCTACTGAAGACAGTGTATTTGTAACTCTTAAATTTTTATGTTGTACCTTTCGACAAATATCAAACACACAACACGGCCTCATTTTAAAGTTTGCAAATATCTATTTTAAGAGACCTATACATATTTCAAATATGCACAGATTACTTTCCTGTGTTAATTTTGTCCTAAAAATCTCTCCATAGAATAACATCATTCTTTTTCTATTAGTGAAAAAAACAAAAAACAAAACAACAACAAAAACACTGACATATATTTGGCACACAAATATAATATGAGCTAATATAAATCTGTGATTAGTATGTGGTTTTATTTATTACTGTATATTAACATGCAGCTGATGTCTAATAATATTATACTCCATATATGGTCATTTTTTTGTGTCGTTTTCCAGAAATAATGATCCCTAAATATCTGATAGAATCAAGAAGTTGCCAATTTATATGATAATGTTCAAAATGTGTTGCTTTTTTTTCACATAAACTCCCATTCAGGGTCATATTAATCAGACTATTTCCTTTGTGTTTAATCTCTATACTCACAGTGTGTGTCTGCACCCATAACTATGCAGAACTGGTCTTTTATGTAAAATCATTTTAATCTTAACTCCAGTAAATCGTGCCATTGTGGGTGGGTTAGGCGATCAGGTACTGCCCCCACATGGACCGATAGTGAATACACATATAGAAAGAAATCAATGATAGTAAAACATCTTTTTTTTCTGATCAATACATCCATCAGTGTTTGGAAAGTCTGGATGATAGATAGATAGATAGATAGATAGATAGATAGATAGATAGATAGATAGATAGATAGATAGATAGATAGATAGATAGATAGATAGATAGATAGATAGATAGATAGATAGATAGATAGATAGATAGATAGATAGATAGATAGATAGATAGATAGATAGATAGATAGATAGATAGATAGATAGATAGATAGATAGATAGATAGATATTATTGATCCTAACCTTGGGAATTGCAGTGCAGTAGCATTACACACATGATAGAAACACAATATAAGAATAAAAACTAATGGAATAGAAGACCAAATACATTTTATGAACAGCTTTTTTCCACACTAGTCATAGTGGAATGTAAACACCCACCATAGCTCTCTGTTACCTGTATGTGTAATGGATATTTTCCCTTTTTTTTTTTTTTGCAAAGCACTGTGAATTGTGCTCTACAAATGAAGGTGCCTCGTCTTTTCTTGCCAATAATCACACACAGAACATTTGAAAGTGTTACCCATTCATGCAGTATATCTCTAATGTGCACATATATTTAATGCACTGTCACTGGTAGAGACTGAAAACTGAACTGGTAAACAAAAAAAAAAGTATCAAGTGATGTACGATCAATTTTAAAGTTCGTCTTAAAATCCATCTCTTTCCACACTGTATAGGATGTTAATTTTATGTGCATAGATATTTTATCTGATTGATGATTGAATGATTGGTTTTCATTGTGTTTTTATCTTAGTATTTTACCTTTTTGTCACCAAGTATGTTTTATTGTATTTATTTTACTGTACAGAACTTTAGAAATGTTTGTGATTGTTTAAATTTGTGCTTTATAAAAAATAATGACTTGGATAATATATCCCAACCCTATTTAATAAACAAATAAATAACAAGGCAATGACTAAATTTGGGTGTGTTTATTACCACAGAACCAATCAAATTATCCAAACCATTTTAGGCTGATATATTGATATATTGATATATTGGAACGTTATCCTAGTGGCTGATTTATTTTCATCAAAACGCTGGACATATTCCTCATATGAGGCAAAAAAGGCGCCATGATTCATGTTTGCCTGCATGCAGAAATGGAAACTGATTAGGTGTAAAAAAGCAGCTTCCAATAAACGGTACCTTGGCCTTTTCGTGTAAGCGAATATGCACGTGGCATGTGTGATGCTTATTGCCTCCGTACTGTAGCAGCAGGGTGACAGGTTACCAGGCTATATATGAGATAATGAGGGTGCTGATTGGCTCTGTGGTTATGGACTAATGCAAATGTACTCCCACTCTACTGTGGAAATACCCACTGTGCTGCATAGTTGAACATTATTGGAAACAATCACCCAGAAATAATCTTGTCTGTGTTACTAATATATGATCAATTATAAAACACTTGCAGACAACTCTAATTTACATGCCTTAAAATGTTTAATCTACATGCTTAGAAATGTTTATTCTATATGCTTAAAATTGTTATAATATATGCCTTAAAATGTCTAATTGCATGTCTAAAATATTTAACTTATATTCCTTAAACTGTTTAATATACATGCCTAAAATGTCTACTCTACATGTCTAACATACATGCCTGAAATATTTAACCTGGATGCCTGAAATGTTTAACTTACATGCCTAAAATGTTGTAATTTACATGCCTTAAAATGTCTAATGTACATGTCTAAAAGTTTAACCTAGATGCCTAAACTGTTTAACTTACATGCCTTAAAATTGATAATATACATCCTTAAATTGTTTAACCTACATGCCTAAAATGTTTACTCTGCATGCCTACATTTTTAAAATCTACAGGCTTAAAATATTAATCCACACATTTGTGCTTGACATAACCTATGTGTCGATCATGTGACCTATATCACATGACTGAATGTTTCTCATTAAATACAGCGGTGTGTCATCTTTTGTTTTAATCAACGAAGCCCGGATGAAGGTCACTGGATGAAAACTGGTCGGCTAGTCCGTTTGGAATAAAGGAGTTGTATCATCATCATCATCATCATCATCGTCGTCATCGTCATCATGTCCCAGGACCTCCTCTGTCCATTTGTGTGGATTTAGGAAAAAAAAAGAGAGGGAAAAACATCAAATTAAATAAAACTGTGGTAGTATTAAGGGTCTAGTGTGAACATTTAACTACATCCTCATTTTTACATTAGTTTTCAATAACAAAATGATTAGACTATCTATAAATGTTGTACCGATTAGCTTCAGTTATACATTTTATTAATCTATAAAAGTTGATATTTAGGGCCAGGACCTCAGATGGTGACATGTCTGACATAAAGTTGTGTTCCTGTGTGTGTGTGTTTTGTAATGAGTCGGGCTAACCAGGATGCCATGGCAACCCTGCATGTCACAGCGAGAAAAACACGTGATGCTAATGCAGAAGTCCACGTCCTATGTCCTCCCTTTGTCCCTTTCTCCTCTTCTTCATCCCCTCCTCATCCTCGCCATCCGCTCAGAGGATGGTCCATTTGGAGCCAGCTCCCCTTCATGCCTCCCACTCCTCATTTGTTTATGCTTCTCATGTTTGTTTGCAGCGCTCATTTGTAGCAGTTAAACATTAATCAGACCCACCTGCCTCATTAGAAACCCCCTGATGATTTTTGTCCTCTCCCAACTCCTCAATAAGTGAGGGTCACCAAGGTCAATATGCACCGCTGACGGAGGGTGACATCATTTAATTGTTGTTGTGCCATTTCTAAAAGCCTCTTAAATGTCATTAGGGGGTTTTGTCTGTGTTTTGTGTGTTGTATTTTGGTTTTGCTAAGTATTTTACAATGGATATCTTACACTTACCTGGTCTAAAACAAAGGTCTGTGATGCAAACAGTGGTTATTATCATAATTAATCACAACATGATTCAATGAAGACCTGTTAAAACATATATAATATAATATAATATAATATAGTATAATATAATATAATATAATATAATATAATATAATGTAATGTAATGTAATGTAATGTAATGTAATGTAATATAATGTAATATAATATAGTATAATATAATATAATGTAATATAATGTAATATAATATAATATAATGTAATATAATGTAATATAATATAATATAATGTAATATAATATAATATAATGTAATATAATATAATATAAAGGCCTCTTTTCTTGAATTTTACTCTAAGAATCACCTCTCTCCATCTGTCCTTGAATGTTTTTTTCATATTATTTCCATTGATTAGAGAAGTAAGATGTATTTGTAGCCATGACCTTTAGTGAGGCAGTAACCTTTAACTAGATCTCTAGCTGGTAATTAAAGGTTCAGTTAGCTCATCCATCCTGCACTAATCAAGCAAACCTGATTAAAAATCTCCACAGGTAATATGTAGGACATCCAATTGATTAGTAACAAACAACTAATAACACAATTTGCTGTTAATAATAACCCTTTTTTCCCATTTCTGAAGACCGAAGCTGAAGCTTGTAATGATGAATATTTAAATGTAAAATCACAGTCCGTGTTGAATAAATACAAAATATATTCAAATTAATACAATGGCAGCTTTTTTGACATTCTATTCTATTGTATTCTATAAGGTTAATCAATTCCATAAATAATTCTATCTTTTTAAATTGGACACAGATTCTTGGCTGTGATTTCTATTCAAAATGTGAAATGTTATTTCTATATAAAGTCATGACCGTCGGTTTATAATGTGTATTTCTGATCAGCACTGGTCTACTGCATTGTTAGATAATTAAATGCAATAATACAGTAAAATCAACTAAAGACCCTAAACATCATTGTAATTATATCTATATCAGATTAAAGGGCAATAATGTCTAGGAATATCAAGAAAAGATTTATATCAATTAAAATAAGATTATTATTACCATCTCCTTGGTTTAAGGCTGTGTTCAGATCTAGGTTATTTATTTATTCTTAGGTTTTATCAGAGTCCTATGATGGTGGTGTTATTGTAAATTTTGACAGTGGTGTTGCTAGTATAGATGTAAAAGGAGGGGGCCGAGGACACACCCCTGTGGTATACCAGTTCTTATGACATGCCACGTTCAAGACCTAGTTGAATGTCATTTGGATGAGTGGGACGTGTCAGTGAGTGGGTGGGATACAGTAGGTCACAAATGCACATTTAATGTAACCCTCTATGTAGATGACACTTAAAAAACAGTTTAAAAAAATAATACAAGTCTCTGTCCAATAATACTGTATGATACATTTTAAAGAATTTAGAATTTAAATAACTGCACTGTTTTTGATTTTTGTGGGGGTTGAACCACATTTAATTTGTACTCATCCATTCAACCTTGTATTCATTATGTTCATCAACTGTTCAGAATCCATAACAAACATGAATATTTTGTACATACACTGAAGATATCAGTTTTAAATGATAGTACAGTAGCACCATTTAATGGTTTTGCACTAAATCAAAGACAAAAGTTTGGAGTTATTATTATTATTTATATGCTCTTCTATTATATTACTGGTCCGCCCACTGGGAATCAAATCAGGCTGGAAATAGTTCTGTTCAGCTGTGTGTAGAACCACTGAAAAGGTTTTATGTGCACTCTTCTCCTTTATTTTATGCTAATTGATCACTCTATTGTAGTTGAATTATAGGCGTATTTCTTATTGATTATCTTTTATAACTGTAATTGTGTTTTTTAACTTGCCTCTTATCCATTTTTGTAAAGCACTGAAATGCTCTTTGTATTAACTGCACTATACAAATAAACCTTGCTTTATTATATCTAGTGTTAAACTTCTGCAAGTCATTCCAGTAGAAATGTGCAAATGACTGGAATCCAGTCATTGCTTATGTGACATACTGTGACATAAGCCATTCTGTTTTTATTTTTTACAGTATAGTCAAATTTACATAGCACATTTAAACTGGTAAAAAAAAAAAAAAAAAAAACTCTACAATTTGTACCTAAACATGGTGTAACACTAACAGTCAGTGATAAGAATGTGTTCAACTGAATTATGTTTGACTTGTGCTGTGATGAAAACACTGTTAATAGTGATTTTCTGTGATTTGACCACTAGGGGGCACCATCATCACACATTTCACTTTTCCTTCATCACAGGTCCAGACTGTTCTCTGTCCGTTCCCTCCACTGAGGCCTTCTGGATGCTGCCTAGCATCAAGCCTTCAGCTCAGTCCCTGGGTCGGGCGTCCCATCAGGCCCTAGTGCACTCTGGGCTGATGTGGGTGGTGGGAGGTTACTCCTTTAACTACTCCAGCTACCACATGGTCCTCAAGTAAGCATGACACATTCAGCAGAGATTTTAATTTTACAAATTGTTTACACGAAGACGAAAAGATCCTAAAGTGATATTATATTATGGAGACACAAGAGGTGGTTTTTAAATTTTTACACTTTTACACAGTACATCGACTTTTACTTTTAATAAGATACAATATACTCTTATTTAAAGTGAAACAAATGTGTTAAAACAAGTATTAAAAGAATGCCTAATCTCGCCCCTCGTTTGTGCCAATCTCGAGTTTCTATGACAACCTGTTCTGGAATTAGAGCCAATAATGTGATTTTGACCTTTGTTGTAAATATGACCTTGACCTTTGACCTTTATTCAAATGAATCATTGCATCTGATGTGCATTAGTTCTATGTATATGTCCATGTAGTTTCATGTTGATACCTCATTGAGTTAGTAAAATTAATATTAAAATATGATGTGCTGTGTGTAAAACTTGTTACATATTTATATTTGAAAGTACTCAGATATTTTAACTCCACAAGAACATTTGACTTTGAAAAAAATAGGTCAACATCACCTGTTTTCAGTACACTTCTGCTCCGCGCCAACATGTCTACATGTCCAGCTTCCCTTAAACCTGACACTAAATACATTTGACTTTAAGTTGGATTCAAGATAAAACTACACGGTGGCGACAGCTTCAGTTTTAGGGCGTTTCAAACTCTTTATTCCTAATGTTCACACCTTTCCACAAATGGCCAAAGCCTCCAGCACCAGCACCAACGGGTGTACAAGGGCCAACGACGACAGTGCAGAAGGAATCTGTCATAACCATGGATACCCGTAGAGCAGGGGTGTCAAACTGCGGTCCACGAGAGCCGGGGTCCTGCATGTTTTAGATGTTTCCCTCTTCCATTACACCTGGAGGCCATTGCATCATTATCAGTCTGATGAGGAGCTGATTATTAACTCTTTAAGTGTCAACGCTGATGCATTCTGAATGGATGATTTAGTTTAAATATTCAGAAAAATTCAACAGTTTTACTTTATTTTGTGGGTTAGGGCAAGAGGTGTTTTTTTTTTAATTATTATTATTTTATTTCAACATTTTTTTTTTTTTAATTGCTGTGACCAAATGTCAATAGTAGTTTTCTTCTTTAGCAATTTTTTCCCCCACCAAATTTTCCACATTATTTGTCATTTTGTAAATATTTATTAGTTTTTGTTGCTCATTTTGTTTATTTTTCTACATTTTTAATTTTTTTTTTATTATTATTTAGTATTTTTCTTTGATTTGCTCATGTTACAATTATTTTGTTAGTTCTCAGGAGTTAAAGGGTTAAACTGAATCACATGGAAGAGGGAAATATCTAAAACATGCAGGACACCGGCCCTCGAGGACTGGAGTTTGACACCTGTGCCTTAGATAGTGGATACCCGTGGACACCCATGTTACTTTTTCTGAGTGTAAAGTTGGTGCCTATTTTTCAATGCATCATCATCATTATCATCATCATCATGTTCTCTGAAGAATGCATTGACACATTAAATATTAAATGGGCAGATAAATGTACTGCTCTGTCCTTTCCTGTAAACTATATCATCCTTTTTTTTTAAAAATATTTTTGTCTTCTTCCAGCTACAACCTAGAGACCAGTACCTGGGACGTTGTTCCTGTCACCAATGGACCTCTGTACAGATATGGACACTCTCTGGCTCTGCACCAGGTAGTCCCACTTTCATATTTGACCCACATGACTAATAAACACCAGAACCACAACATGACAAGCCCGACAAAACAGTTGACTTTTGTACGATACACGTTAATACAGTTATTGAAAGTGATTAAGATGCAAAACAAAAACATTTATGGTGAGACTTTATAATAGTTACATAATTGTTGTTGTATTTATCTACCTTTGTAGTTGTTGGTTAAACAAAAACCACTGGAAAGAAGCCTGTGATTGGCCTTTAGACATTTTAAAGACAGTCACTAATTAATGTAAAAAAAAAAAATGACTCTTTGATAAATAAATAAATAAATGAATAAAATAAGTGAATGAATATAAAAATAAAATAAAATAAAAATAAGACAAATTAGAAAAAGGAAAGAAAAAAAGAGAGGGAAAAGAAGAAGAAGGAAGGGAAGAAGAAAAGAAAACAAACAAACAAACAAACAAACCTCTATTTGTTACATACTTTCCTCTCTGCTCATTTGTTGTTGTTGTTTTTTTGTATATATGTTTAGTTTAGTACTTCAGTTATTTATTATTGGTATTGTTATTATTGTTATTTTTATTATTATCACCATTTTTTGTACTATGCACTATATTGCTATAAGATGAATTCAGGTTATTGGGGAAGTGAAGGGGTAGTATTAAATAAGCTTATGCTTCATCTTACTCCTTTTCGGACATATCATTGTTATTATTATTATTATTATTATTATTATTATTATTATTATTATTATTATTATTATTATTATTATTATTATTATTATTATTATTATTATTATTATTATTATTATTGTTGTATGGATTATTGTTGCACTTTGCACATGTTCGAAATAAATCATTCAAATCAAATCAAATCAAATCAATAGGGAAAGTAAATGTAAAATGTAAAACTCTGACATTATCTAGTAACTGCTCCTGCTTTTGGAGGGTGAACGCAGTGATGTGAGGGTCATTTAAGCAGACTGGAAACATTTTCTGCAAGACTTGAGCATCATTCATAACACCTCTGTGAAGAAATGAGAACATCAGAGTCAGTGGAGTGTCCCGCACAGATCACTCACTTCACAGCCGCGGCATTAAATGATGTGTCACTGTCCAAATACTGGGACACATGCTTATTCTGTCCACAAGACATCATTTAAAATTGAAGGACAGATAGTTGGATGTTCTGCAATGATTGGATTTGATCCAGAGGTTATTGTGTTAGACCAGAGATCTGTTTTTTTTTTAAATTTATTTATTTAACCCGTTAAAACCCAAACATCTACTCATGTCAACTGTTTATTACATGCTAATTCGTTAATCCTATCAATACATGTCAATATATTGTGTAAAATACAGTTTGTCATTTGAAATATGATTTTAGAAGTCCCACAAAAATAGCACTGGGTCTATATGTGTTAATATAAAAACAAGCTTTAACTTCATATACATGCTGGGAACAGATGAAAGGAAGAATTAGACTCTGTCGCTGTGCTTTGTCACCTTCACTAAACCTCTTAGACTGGAACAAAAAGTCAATATGCAAGTTTTATTTTTAACACAGAGTAAAAGATATGACCCAACAACACACTGACTCTTCACCTCTCACCCTATAAACTTCACACTGGTATTTTAAGAGACTTTTTGACTTTTCGTTAACCTGGGCAGAATGCTGGGGGGGGGTTCATACCCCCCCCCCCCCCCCTCTGGTTTTGACATCACTATTAGTGTCCTTTAGGATCCACTGATTTTGCTGGGACCCACCTCAGCCAACGCACGCCGGCCACTGTGGGGTTTCTATGAGACCCTCTGACTCACGTGTGCATTAGACTCCTGTGTTTCCAGACAGATATTTTACTGTGATTTTACTGAGTTTTGTTCATGGATCTGATATATGTCAAAGAGCAAGTGATTTAGAAAAAAGAAAAAGCTGAAACTAAAACTACTGGAACAAAATTACAATATTATTTATTGATTTATGTATGTATTTATTTATTTATTTATACTTTATTTTAGTTTATTTTAACTAAGTTAAGTTAATATTTTGTAAGTATTTTTAGTTTTTGTTAATTTTGCTCCTAATTTTGTTGTCTATTTCTACATTTAATATTGTATTTCATTATTTTTCTTCACTTTTGTGCCATTTGTGTCTTATTTTGTTCATGTTACTTACTATTTTGTTTGGTTTATTATACATTTATTTTGTTAATTTTTGACTGGAACTATTAAAGTGTCAGAAGTCAAAGGGTTAAAATTCAAACTCTGATGAAACAGATTTACTTCTCTACTATCTCACTTTTACAATAGCACTTATTTCTGAACCTTCATATCTAATAGAACACAATCACTTCTTGAATACTACTTCCATGATGGAAAAGATTTGTCATCTTCCTCAAACTCATTCATTTGATGGCCTGACCATCTCTGAGCACCAATCCATGATGAGATCCTGTTCGTATTTAAGGTGCACTCATTCTGGGACAAAGCTGTGACGACCTCTTGAACTCACTCAGTGCATCTATCCACTGGAACATCTCCAGACTATTGTTCAGACTGTATGAAACTTCACCAGAACCATCTCATCTGTTCAAAAACTCATCAGTTCCGCAACTTGTTTATCACATATAAACTCAACTGTTGCATGTCAGAAGTATTATTAGTCTGTATTATTATAGATAATAATGGTGGCAGTTTCATGTGGTCATGTTTTCTCCTTGTCCTGCTGTGTTTCAATTTTGGACAATGACTGAATTTCACCTCCTTTCATCTTAAAGGAGCTTTTTATTCCCAAGGTTCAGGACATAGTGTTACTACTACTACTATATATAAAGCTTTGTTCCTGTCGCTGTCACTAAGCTGTATATGGACGCTATAGACGTGTCCATACCAATATTTGGATGTTTCTAAAATGTCCATACCAATATTTGAATAGGAAATTATATGACATTTGGGAAACAAAAGGTTACTGTATTTTCTGGACTATAAGGCGACACTTAAAAGACTTTAATTTCCTCCAAAAAACACAGTGTACCTTATATATGGATTCATTCTGTTTGTGCTTAGTGACTAAGAATTTAGACTTTTTTCCTCATAATTTTCAAAATTTTTCTCACAATTTATACTTTTTATCTCATGATTTTTACTATTTTTCTCATGATTTTCACTTTTTTTCCTCATAATTTTCACCTTTTTTTCTCACAATTTATACTTTTTATCTCACGATTTTTACTATTTTTCTCAAAAAAGAGTTAAAAACTAATTGTATGAACTTTTATTATAGACATTATTCCATAAGGGTACATTTTACACACATTTTGTATCTACTAATGACCTTTCTGGAATGCATACCCAAGGGTTAAAATCAGTTTATATCAGTTTTTTTTTTTTTTTTTATTCTTACCCAGGAAAAAAACAAAACAACAAAAAAACATCAACTCTAAACAATATCATGTCACTGAAAGCATCCATTTACAAATATCACCCACACGTCTGTCTGACTTTTTCACGGTGTAGGAGGAAATCTACATGTTCGGTGGGAAACTGGAGACTGGATCAGCCAACGTGACAGATGAATTGTGGGTGTTTAACATCCCCAGACGTACCTGGTCACCGCAGAAACCAGCCCCGCCTCCTCCTTACGCCCTGGAGGGTCACACCGCTCATGTGGTGGAGCTGGTCGACGGCGAGCCGGTGATGTTGATCTTCTTCGGCTACTCGCCAATCTACAGTTACATCAACAAAGTTCAGGAGTATAACATCAGTAAGTGCACCTGCTGACTCTGCTCTTATTGATTTCTTCCTTTGGGGATTGTTTAATTGCTTTTTATTGATGGAAAGTCAAACACAGGACTCCTCAAATTGTTGACATTTTCCAGAGGGTGTATTCAGTCTTCACAGGCCTTTGTGTTTTAACCCATAAAAGCCCAAACATCCACCAGAAACTAAAGGCATTTACTGATAAGGAATATTTAATGACTATTGAGCCACTACTTCTATCAATATATGAAAATAACACTGATCTACAATTTATTTTTAAAGTATCTGCTTCAGATATTAACTCATTCACTGCCATTGATGTGTTTTGACATCAATTCAAATACAAATGAACAGTGTACAGTCCAGGGGTCTGCAACCCTGGGCCTATAGTGCCACTGTCCTGCATGTTTTAGACATTTCCCTCTTTCACTTGAACACCATTATGAGTCTTCTGCAGAGATTAATGATAGGTTGATCATTTGAATCAGGCGTGTTGATCAACCGTCCATAACTATTGGTTAGTTTGTGTCTTTTAATCCTCTGATGAGGTAACAGGGCAGTGCAATCTGCCCCCCCCCCCCCAACACACACACACACACACACACACACACACACACACACACACACACACACACCCCATTAGAAGTGAAAAACTTTATGGGAGACAGGTGTTAAATTTATCTTCAGACCAGGTACAACAGGACTCATGTTATTTGATCTGTTTTAACTGCTTCTGCATTTGAACCATCAGTCACTTCCTAATTGTTTAATTCTTCTTTAATTCTTCTTGTTTAATTAAGTCACGTGACTCCACCCATCCAGTCACGTGACTACACACACACACACTACACACAGTCTTAAAGGGGAACGAACATATCATACCAGCATGCCCCCCCCCCCCCCCCCCCCCCCCCCCCCCCCAAAAAAAAAAAAAACAAAAAAAAACCGTAAAAAAATAAAATAGTGAATTTACCGTCGTGGGCAATATGACGGCGGTTATTGTAGTAAATGTTGGTAACAGTAAATTTTCGGTTTATTGCCCAAGCCTAATTCCCAGTTCCGATCTTTGACGTAACACAAAACAACAATAGTGGTCCCCATGGAGGCAAAGTTTATGCAAATTGTTTATTAAAATAAGGTTTTGCTGTAACCTTACTTATCTACAAATGCTCTGCATAATCAGCAGCCGTTCTAACATTAGCTACTTTGAGTACAATAATAAATGAATACCAAATATGTATCCAAATATACAAATAACTTAACATAAAAGGTCTTAACAGCTTTTTCCTCTTGGATAGAAATGACTGTAATGGAGCATAAACCCTGAACCATCCACCACACTGGTTCATTTCCATCCAGCTGCCACAGTTACTTGCCCTCGGGGCAGTTTGACCTGACTTTCCTGAACACGACAAAGTCATCAGTGGTGGCTTTGAACTTGTGACACATGAACTCAAACACATGCCTGGAACGCAGCACAATAGTGAGAAGAGGAAGCAGGGGTGAACAGCTTTAACCCTTAGGACTATGATCACACCGGTGGGATCAGATCATGTGACGTCTTTAAAGCACTGGTGTTTCTCTCAGTGCAAAAAAATAAAATAAAATAAAATAAAAAATCAGGCTAAGTAAGCGTAAGCATGTTGTAAAGTAACCAAGTGAAAGTACTTTGTTACTGTACTAAAGTAGATTTTTTTTTTAGGTATCTGTACTTTACTTGAGTATTTCTTTTTCTAGTAACGTTTTACTTTTACTCCCTATATTTTTACATGAATATCTGTACTTTATACTCCTTACATTCTCAGATTAGACTTGTTACTTTTTCAAACTAAACAGATGTGACAATACAAAAAATAAATCCCCAGAGGAAACATCAGTTTAGAGGAACTGTGGCTTTATACATTATAGTTATATGACTATTTTCTCACAATTTTGACTTTCTGTCTTACAATTTAGAATTTTTATTTGACAATTTTGACATTTTATCTCACAATTTGGAATTTTTTTTCTTAAAATCATGCATTTTTTAAATCTTATTTGTCTTTTTTTTTTTTTTTTTTTTTTACATCTCATGATAATTTTTTTTATCTCAATAGTGACTTTTTTCCGCCCATTTTTCCTACATTTCTTGCCCATACCAACAAAACTGAGTACAGTGACACTATTAAACACATTATCTACACAGTAACTCACTCATAAATGTTTTTATTTTAGATACATTTGAAAAAAAAAAAATCCTCGTTAAGTAAGGATTATGTTTTTCATGGTGAAAAAAATAATGCAGTTTTACTTTTTACTTTATTACAATTGAGAATTTTTTTTTTTATTTTTTTATTTTTTTACTTTTGCTTAAAGAAAGGCATTGAATCAGTACTTCTACTTTTACCAGAGTATTTTTCACACCAGTAGCTGTACTTCTACTTAAGTACAGAATGTGAGTACTTTGGTTCACTGGTGGCTCATTTATGCTGTTTTGTGTTATAATAATGTAGTGATGCTGTCAACAGGCTGATGTAGGTTAGTTTATAATCACACCACCTGTCATAATAACAAATGTTGGTTCTGCGATTTGACCCAATCCTACAAAGAATGGCTTTAATGAGGTTTTTTTTTTGTGATATTCTTAATGTACACTAGGGGGAAGTGATGAGTGCAGCTGTGAATGTCACCACTAGATGTCAATAAAAATCCAATTATATGTAAGCCATTAACACCCAGTGCTACTTTTGTACTTTTGTTTTGTCTATTTAATCTGTATTAAGTTTATTACCATCTGTTATAAAACTGTCATCTGTATTTTGCCTTTTTTTGTGAAAATCCGGCATTTTTCTATAATTTATTAATCATGTAGATCACAGGTGTCAAACATAAGGCCAGGGGTCAAATCTGGCCCGCCAAAGTGTACATATTTGGGCCACAGTTGCCTGCATTCTGAACGTAGCCTCAGTGAATATACCAGGAGGCCACATGTAGTATAGTTCAGGGTGGTTTATTTATCATTCCAGTTTGTTAAAAAACACAACAGAACAAAACTTGTACTTAAGGCCATGTGAGCAAATATGGGAGTGTTAAATATTAAGTGTGAGTGTTAAATAGTCAGTGTCGGTGTTAAATACAGAGTGTTGGTGTTGTGTTAACACCGCATTAATTCAAAACAACACTGTCTGTGGTGCTTTTCTTAAATTAATGTTGTTAAATCAGGGTGTTGTGTTAAT
>CM035797.1:33096176-33101176 GCA_020466265.1 Siphamia tubifer
GAGTGGAAGAGCCTCTCCAGAATGAGCAGATGTTCTCAACCCGGATGCAATCACGTTCACATCCCAGGTTCCCTTTTAATTCTGCTTCCACATGCTCTAGACCAGGAGTCAAATACGATCTAATATGAGCTCAAATATCTAATAATAATAACAGTGAAAAAAGTCAAATTACATGATGAAAATGTTTACATCTACAAATTATTGTTCAAAAAAATATGAATAACATGAACAAATCTGAAATATCTTCACCCTCAGTTGGTTACACTAGAAAAAGGACAATAAATTATACTTTTTTTTTTGCTTTTTCTATCTCACAGGGACTATTATATAACATAGATGTATTTATTTATTTATTTATTCATTTATTTATTTATACTGATCCTAAATTTAACCAAAGTATTAAAATTCAAACATTACTCCTTCACCAAATTTATCAACATAATTTGTGACTTGGTTTGTGTTTGTATCATTAGTGTAGTGGTTGTCAAAGTTTGTTCAGTGATGTACCCCCTTAAAAACAGGTTTTTAGTCCAGTACCACCTGACATGGAAAAACATTTGTGGAAGTTTTTTGGAATTTTTTTTCAGAATTTTGACTTTTTTCATTATTTTGACTTTTTTTCATAATTTTGACTTTTTTTTCACAATTTTGACCTTTTTTTCATAATTTTGACTTTTTTCATAATTTTGACTTTTTTCATAATTTTGACTTTTTTTCATAATTTTGACTTGTTTTCATAATTTTGACTTTATCTCATGATTTTGACTTTTTTTCATAATTTTGACTTTTTTTCATAATTTTGACTTTTTTTCATAATTTTGACTTTTTTTCACAATTTTGACCTTTTTTTCATAATTTTGACTTTTTTCATAATTTTGACTTTTTTTCATAATTTTGACTTTTTTTCACAATTTTGACCTTTTTTTCATAATTTTGACTTTTTTTCATAATTTTGACTTTTTTTCATAATTTTGACTTTTTTTCATAATTTTGACTTTTTTTCATAATTTTGACTTTTTTTTCATAATTTTGAATTTTTTTCATAATTTTGACTTTATCTCATGATTTTGACTTTTTTCATAATTTTGACCTTTTTTTCATAATTTTGACTTTATCTCATGATTTTGACCTTTTTTTCATAATTTTGACTTTTTTTCATAATTTTGACTTTTTTTCATAATTTTGACTTGTTTTCATAATTTTGACTTTATCTCATGATTTTGACTTTTTTTCATAATTTTGACTTTTTTTCATAATTTTGACTTTTTTTTCATAATTTTGACTTTTTTTCATAATTTGACTTTATCTCATGATTTTGCCTTTTTTTCATAATTTTGACTTTTTTTCACAATTTTGACCTTTTTTCATATTTGACTTTTCATAATTTTGACTTTATCTCATGATTTTGCCTTTTTTTCATAATTTTGACTTTTTTTCACAATTTTGACCTTTTTTTCATAATTTTGACTTTTTTCATAATTTTGACTTTTTTTCATAATTTGACTTTTTTCATAATTTTGACTTTTTTTTCATAATTTTGACTTTTTTTATAATTTTGACTTTTTTTTCATAATTTTGAATTTTTTTCATAATTTTGACTTTATCTCATGATTTTGACTTTTTTCATATTTTGAATTTTTTTCATAATTTTGACTTTTTTTCATAATTTTGACTTTTTTTCATAATTTTGACTTTTTTTCATAATTTTGACTTTTTTTCATAATTTTGACTTTTTTTCATAATTTTGACTTTTTTTTCATAATTTTGACTTTATCTCATGATTTTGACTTTTTTTCATAATTTTGACTTTTTTCTTTCATAATTTTGACTTTTTTTCATAATTTTGACTTTTTTTCATAATTTTGACTTTTTTCATATTTTTGACTTTTTTTTCATAATTTTGAATTTTTTCATAATTTTGACTTTATCTCATGATTTTGACTTTTTTCATAATTTTTACTTTTTTTCATAATTTTGACTTTTTTTCATAATTTTGACTTTTTTTCATAATTTTGACTTTTTTCATAATTTTGACTTTTTTTTCATAATTTTGATTTTATCTCATGATTTTGACTTTTTTTTCATGATTTTGACTTTTTTTCATAATTTTGACTTTTTTTCATAATTTTGACTTTTTTCATAATTTTGACTTTTTTTTCATAATTTTGCCCTTTTTTTTCATAATTGTGACTTTTTTTCATAATTTTGACCTTTTTTCATAATTTTGACTTTTTTTTCATAATTTTGACTTTATCTCATGATTTTGACTTTTTTCATAATTTTTACTTTTTTTCATAATTTTGACTTTTTTTCATAATTTTGACTTTTTTTCATAATTTTGACTTTTTTCATAATTTTGACTTTATCTCATGATTTTGACTTTTTTTCATAATTTTGACTTTTTTTCATAATTTTGACTTTTTTTTCATAATTTTGACTTTTTTTCATAATTTTGACTTTATCTCATGATTTTGCCTTTTTTTCATAATTTTGACTTTTTTTCATAATTTTTGACTTTTTTTTCATAATTTTGACTTTTTTTCATAATTTTGACTTTATCTCATGATTTTGACTTTTTTTCATAATTTTGACTTTTTTTCATAATTTTGACTTTTTTTTCATAATTTTGACTTTTTTTCATAATTTTGACTTTATCTCATGATTTTGCCTTTTTTTCATAATTTTGACTTTTTTTCACAATTTTGACCTTTTTTTCATAATTTTGACTTTTTTCATAATTTTGACTTTTTTTTCATTATTTGGACTTTTTTTCATAATTTTGACTTTTTTCATAATTTTGACTTTTTTTCATAATTTTGACTTTTTTTATAATTTTGACTTTTTTTTCATAATTTTGAATTTTTTTCATAATTTTGACTTTATCTCATGATTTTGACTTTTTTCATAATTTTGAATTTTTTTCATAATTTTGACTTTTTTTCATAATTTTGACTTTTTTTCATAATTTTGACTTTTTTTCATAATTTTGACTTTTTTTTCATAATTTTGACTTTATCTCATGATTTTGACTTTTTTCATAATTTTGACTTTTTTTCATAATTTTGACTTTTTTTCATAATTTTGACTTTTTTTCATAATTTTGACTTTATCTCATGATTTTGACTTTTTTTCATAATTTTGACTTTTTTCATAATTTTGACTTTTTTTCATAATTTTGACTTGTTTTCATAATTTTGACTTTATTCATAATTTTGACTTTTTTTCATAATTTTGACTTTTTTCATCATTTTGACTTTTTTTTCATCATTTTGACTTTTTTCATAATTTTTGACTTTTCTTCATAATTTTGACTTTTTTTTATAATTTTGACTTTTTTTCATAATTTTGACTTTTTTTCATAATTTTGACTTTTTTCATAATTTTGACTTTTTTTCATAATTTTGACTTGTTTTCATAATTTTGACTTTATCTCATGATTTTGACTTTTTTTCATAATTTTGACTTTTTTTTCATAATTTTGACTTTTTTTTCATAATTTTGACTTTTTTTCATAATTTTGACTTTATCTCATGATTTTGCCTTTTTTTCATAATTTTTACTTTTTTTCATAATTTTGACTTTTTTTCATAATTTTGACTTTTTTTTCATAATTTTGACTTTTTTTCATAATTTTGACTTTATCTCATGATTTTGCCTTTTTTTTTCATAATTTTGACTTTTTTTCACAATTTTGACCTTTTTTTCATAATTTTGACTTTTTTCATAATTTTGACTTTTTTTCATTATTTGGACTTTTTTTCATAATTTTGACTTTTTTCATAATTTTGACTTTTTTTCATAATTTTGACTTTTTTTATAATTTTGACTTTTTTTTCATAATTTTGAATTTTTTTCATAATTTTGACTTTATCTCATGATTTTGACTTTTTTCATAATTTTGACTTTTTTTCATGATTTTGACTTTTTTTCATAATTTTGACTTTTTTCATAATTTTGACTTTTTTTTCATAATTTTGACTTTTTTCATCATTTTGACTTTTTTTCATCATTTTGACTTTTTTCATCATTTTTGACTTTTTTTCATAATTTTGACTTTTTTTCATAATTTTGACTTTTTTTCATAATTTTGACTTTATCTCATAATTTTGACTTTTTTTCATAATTTTGACTTTATCTCATGATTTTGACTTTTTTTCATAATTTTGACTTTTTTTCATAATTTTGACTTTTTTTTCATAATTTTTTACTTTTTTTCATAATTTTGACTTTTTTCATCATTTTGACTTTTTTTCATCATTTTGACTTTTTTCATCATTTTTGACTTTTTTTCATAATTTTGACTTTTTTTCCTAATTTTGACTTTTTTCATCATTTTGACTTTTTTTCATCATTTTGACTTTTTTCATCATTTTTGACTTTTTTTCATAATTTTGACTTTTTTTCATAATTTTGACTTTTTTCATCATTTTGACTTTTTTCATCATTTTGACTTTTTATCTCATGATTTTAACTTTTTATTTTATGATTTTAACTTGGTGATCTGGAAGAGATCCTGGATTATGGATCACTGTGAAAGTTTACATTGTGTTAAATGGAGAAAAAATTTCTTCCTTGTGACACACCCAACACATCCTAAAATCCATCTATAACTTTTTGAGTAATGTTGCTGATAGACAGACAAACAAACTCGAGCAAACCTCTCTGCCTTGGCAGAGGTTTTCTAATTATTATTATTATTATTATTATTATTATTATTATTATTATTATTATTATTATTATTATTATTATTATTATTATTATTATTATTATTATTAAAAATCAGAGGAACCAGGCACTGTTATTTTTTTCCCAATGACTCTGACCCTCTTTTATTATGAAACCATCCTGACCACAACAGGTAGTCGGTAATGTTGGACCGATCTGCTGTGTCCAGCTGTCAGAGAACACTGAGGACTGTCTCGCCTGAGTGTCCTCTATACCTCACCACCCACCGCTACAAGACAGATAATGAAGCATGGGTCACACACCACGCCTCTTCG